>VDFB02076762.1:303786-349208 GCA_007258455.2 Sequoia sempervirens | reverse complement strand
TTTCTTTTATAAAAATTCTCAAACAAATAGACTTCCAGATGGTGATGACCTTTGTTCCACTCGTAGGGTTTTTGTTCTCAAATTTATAGTGTTTAAAAATGTAATGGCATTCATCAATCTTCAAAGTTACATATGAACTGTAAAATGATTTCTAGCTTTTTCTCATGCACAAGAATGAGTATGATCATATATGATGATTTCATGTCAATGTAGAGTGTAAAGACCAATAAAATGAATAATGTTAGATATAATCATGAATATATATGTGAAAATTGAGATGCCCAAAAATTAAGAAAATAGCACAACGAAGATTATGGATGAGGATAGATAATGCATGGATAGAAATATAAACATGAATGGATACATTCTCTACACAACATATATGCATGTATCTTATCCCTCACACACCCCATGAGTCCATATCCATCCTATAATTAGAAAAGGAATGAGTTGAAACCCTAGAAAAAAATACACCTACACAACCTTCAAAAAATACAAGAAGAACTAACTGCTTCCAAAATTATAACCTTATACAATAGATAAACCTATGGAATCAAAGCAAATTCAATTTTAATAGTATTCACATTTGAAATTCATCACCTAGGATCAATCTAACACAAAACAAGTATTCCATATCAATAGAGGCCAATCATAATCAATACTAGTGGATGGGATGGTCATGCCATGAAAGCAAGTAGGTAGATAATATAGAACAATAAGCACACCAACAAGATAATTAGCCACAACAAAATTATTTCACAAGATGCACAGGCACAAAAAAGTCATCATAGGCCTAAGATCTTTCCCCTATTGATTATTTTACACCCAACAGGTGTTGTAAGTATGAGCTAGTTTGGTGGTGTTGTCATTGACGTTTTCATTGATTTCAACACAATTTAGTATTTTGCATATTGTACATGTATGATTGAGATGTTGCTAAGATGTTGCGAGTACATGGAACTATCTTAGATAGCTATAGATGTGTTCTCTTCATGAGCTTGCAAGTGTTTTTGAGAAAATTAATATTGATGTGAAGTTAGAAGAAGGAATGTATTCAGATTGTGCTCTGGTATGTGCTCCACATTTATACTATATTTATCCTATTCTTGTACAGACCTGAAGGTTTGATAAAAGTGAGTTAGGAGTGCTATATGTTGAGTTTCAACTTCTAGTGAGTTGGTACATGAAATTTGTTTCCATCTATATTTTCGTTCTACCAATAAAGTTAGTATTCTATGGACTAGGAGAAATATTGTTGCTTTGCATTTTTTCTCTTTTTGTTTGAGATCTCGTGGATCTAGAATATGTTGTGTGAAGGTCTTTCCTATGCTTTGGTGAAGAATTTTGAAGTCTAGAGATCTAGAAATCATGTTTCAATATGGTTGTGTGTATCTCCAGAGTCCAAATTGTATGATGAAAGAAATTCGGTGATTGAATCCTATTGTTCTTGTTTTGGATGTATCTGGATGGTTTTGAAATGTATTATCATCCTTAAGGAAGTTTTTTTTTGTATCTGCATGTCATCTTCTAGTTGGGAAGCATGTACATTAATGTGTATTTATGTTGTCATCATGTTTGGCCATCCTAGTGTTTACACTATAGATATGCAAAATTAGCATCATGCATTTAATTAGGTCCATTCATAAAGTAAACCAGGTTTCACATTCATCCGCTCATTAAATTAATCAAGTTCACCTTCATCCATTCATCAAGTAAATTCATTAAATTCAATCTCCTAAGGTTGTTCATTTAAATTAAATAAATCAAACATCAACCCTTTAATTAAATAAACCAAATTTTATTTAATTGAAATCCAAGTCATATTTCTCCCTCTTGATTTAAATAAATCAAAATATTTAAGTCAAAAGGGTCAAAATCACTTAAACAACATTTAAGCTAATCTAATCCTAATTAGCCTAACCTAACCACCTTGTAGACATGCAAAATTAGCATCATACATTTAATTAGGTCCACTCATCAAGTAAACCAAGTTTCACATTCATTCGCTCGTTAAATTAATCAAGTTCACCTTCATCCATTCATTAGGTAATTTCATTAAATTCAATTTCCTAAGGTTGTTCATTTCAATTAAATAAATTAAACATCAACTCTTTAATTAAATAAAATAAACTTTATTTAATTGAAATCCAAGTCATATTTCTCCCTCTTGATTTAAATAAATCAAAATATTTGAGTCCAAAGGGTGAAAATAACTTAAACATCATTTAAGCTAATCTAATCCAAATTAGCCTAACCTAACCACCCATCACATCCTCTAGCTTTTCCCACTTGCACCAATAAATCATTTTAACTCATTTATAAATTCATCATTTTCACTCAACAAAGCACCTTTTTGGAATATTCCCTCAAATTTGAAAATGAAGACAAGTTGACTTGTCCCTTCCAACATTGCAATATCTTCTCTCTTACATGTCCCCCTCTCAACATTTATTTCAAAATTTTAAATTTGAATCTCCCTCTCTTGGGCACATTGGCCAAAACTTGCACATTCCTCAACCTATCATAATGTGACAAGTGGCCTCATCTCATTGGTCCAATATTTGTCCCACATTTCTCTATTTTGAGCTCTCTTCCAATTTGAAAATCTATAAATAAAGGGCTGATTCTTCATCAAATCCATCTACACTCTCATGCAAAGTTACTTTCTTGAATTGAGAACTAATTTTGCTCTTCACCATTGTATTTCATCATTTGAGTTTTAGTAAGGATTTGGAAAGGGTCATTGGCTCATTTGACATCAATCCAATATGGAATAGATACTTGTGATGCTTTAGAAATGTATTTTTTATCTCTTTTTTCATTTGTTGCATTTTGAATCATTCACATGCTATTTCATATGAGCATTTTGATGAATTTGTAGGCTACTAACCCATGCTTGAGGTTTTAGTGTTTGCAGATTTTAGGTGCTCTCATTGTGCCACTAGAAGGAGAGCTTGAGTTTATGAATTTCATTTTTAACTGCTTTTGCTCTGGCATATAACTTTAAGTTTCTGTTTAGCTGATTTTCAGTGACAAATGATTTACCTTCTAATGAAGGTATCATATATGGATTATTTTGAAAAGCACAAGGTCTCAATTTCAAAAGTAGCTAAATGAATGAATTTGAGCATTATAAAAGAAGCTTTTAGAGTTTTAGGTACTCATTTCTTGAATTTGTATTCCATGAAAAGTCACCATTTTGGAAGAACCACTATTCTATTTTTTAGTTTCTTTTAACTTCCTATTCATAGCAGGATTCTCGATGCAAATTGGTAAAGTTTTGGTCATGGTAGTTATATCTACTATTACTCATGTCACTTATCATTATTACGGTTGCATATGTGTGCTTTTTTATCATTACTGTGCCTATGTATTTTTCTGACATGCTTGTTTATATTTCTACTATTCTTGCTACTCTTGCACTAGCTCAGATCTTGGGGTTTGTCAGAAATGTTATCTTCTAAAAAATAGTAAATATTTTTTAAAAATAAATTTTTCCAAACTCACCCATTCCCTCATGATTATTTCTTGCTTTGTATTATCAAAAGGATTTTTGGAAATTTTTTGATCATGTGTACATTCATAACAAGCCTTACCATATTTTCTCTTTATTGAAGTGTCATCTGTCTTTGTCTAGGGAAAACTCTGAATATCGGTTGTATTGTCATGTATGACTGGAAAGTTTTGGCTTTCATTTTAAATTCATTGTACTTTGATGACAAGATCAAAATATGGGAATGTGATTTGATTCTAATTCATGAGGCTTTATTCTATAGTAGATATGATTCATGAATTTTCAATTTTAGCAAGAAAATAACACACTTAAATTTGACATTCCATTCAGGATGTTTGTGTGACATATGCATTCCCACCTTCTCATCCATCTGCTTCTCTATTTAAAATGTTCAAGGTGGTTGTTTCCAGATGGTCAAATTGGTAGCTGATGGTAGTTAAGAAGATGCCTCTAAAGTCACCTAGCTTCCTTTCTTTCACCTGCACGCTGTCTCTTGAAAGGTCGCTTGGTCTTTATTATGCATAGATTTTGAATGGGCCTTTTATATCTTCTTTATTACATTGACATATACCTTTTCAATGTGCCTAGTCTATACTACCACTTTAAATAATGACAATCTGCTTTACATGGACCAAAACGTATTTATTACAATTGTCTATCCTTTACAATTGATAGGTTTCATTTGCTTTAAATATTTAAAAGCCTTGGTAGATGAATTTGATCATTTAGCCATATTTGGCTTTTAGGAATTGACTTTAGTAACCAATTGGGTACATTTTTTTTCTCTCAAGCTATGTTATCACATTATTATAGTCAAGATTTTAATTGGGAGGGTGTTTTTGAAAATTGTAGTCCTTAGGATTGACAAAATTTATGAGCTTTCAAAATTTATTACATCATTGTGATTATTTTGAAATAGTCAATGTTTAGGATTAGATGGGTGCGTTTAAAAAATTTATGGTTGATTTATGGGCTTAATAAATATTAAGTGTGAAGGAAGGGGTGTAACAAATTTGATGGTTTTTATCTTTAAATAAACTTTTCATATAAAATCTTAGTTTATTGGGATTAAATTATCAACAAGAGAAACTTTTTATAAAACTTTCTAGTTTTATATTTATTGTTAAAAGTCTAAGGAAAGAATGATTCACTTATGAATGCCTCTTTCTATTCAAATCATTTGTCCTTAAAAATTTGGATCATGTTATTATTTGGAGTTAATCAAAATCAATTTAATCCTCACATAATTGTGTTTTTGATGGAATAGGAAAATGTATAAGGAAAACAAGGTAAAATAAGGAAAGCAAGGAGAACAAAGAAGGTGAAAGGAAAAAAAAAAGAAGTAATGAAAATGATGCTTTGAAAGATTAAAGTGTTTGTTTAAACACTTTAGTGTTTGTTTAAACACTTTTTCACAAAATTGCTATCTCTTCTTTCTTAGGACACTAATTTTTGTTTGGGTTTAAAAAGAATCTTTCAATTTCTTTCTGCAAAGGCTAAAAAGAACATTAGGAGTGCAAATTACTAGATTTTGTTTCTTGGATTAACAATTGAGCAAAGTATCTCTCACTCATCTTTTAGTGCTTAAAAATAACTCACATTTTTCTTTTTCGATTTAAAAAGAACAAGTGCAACTTTTTTTTTTTTCGTGAAGGCTTACATAAACTAAAGGCATTGAAAAAGGACCTATGCACTTCTCTCGCACTTTATAGAAATCTTGAGAATCAAAAGGCCTTTTTCATGACTTTAGGGTGAGATAAAGCAATCACCTCCACACTTCAATTTGGGTTTAAAATTGAACAAGATCTTGTGCGAGTTTGAGTGGGGGCATTATCACGTATATTCTCTCTCCTTGTTTCCATCAAAGATTGATTGAGTTATGCATTTTTTCTTTACTCACTTTTGTTTATCCTAGAGGGCCTAGCTTGGGGAAAAAGTACTCACCCAAGGGAATGAATCAAATGGTAACACTCTAAAGCCAAGAGTATTTCCAACTGAGAAATAAATGTGGGTATTTGAGTAAACACCAATATCATGCAGTTGATTCTGACAAGATGGATCTGAAAGGGGACTCTTGTCATATGGTCAATCTCCATGAATGGAAAGTCCTTATTAGAACCCATGTCCTAGAATTTTCCAAAATCTTTTAATCTATTTATTGGTGCAAGAACGATCGTTCTGAAGCCACCCCACACTTTTATGGTATTTTAGTAGAAATGGAAAAAATGCCATGGGAGTTTCATGGGTGTTGATGCTTGTCTACCCCATATAAGTGAGTCTTGTGGAGGGGAGCCAATGGTGTCAAGCATCAAACCATTTGCTAAAGATAAGTGTAGCTGGACTTGTCCAAGTGAGAATCCAACAAATATTGTCTTACAAATCCATAGGGTTGTACTTATTCTTGGGTTACAAAATGCATTGCTTGATCGAAAACATTTTGAAAAAAAACACTTAACATCTTCATCCAAATTTTAAACCCTTTGGAAGATAAATACAATTGACTCAATCCATACATTATTGCTTGCCCTTGGGATTTACATCCTTAGAGGTTTCTAAAAATTTGATTACATCTCAATTTTTCTACTAAAGTAAACAATAGGAAAACCTTTGCCTTGAGTTCATCGAATTTCCACATAATATATCTTGTGGGGTTTGAAGAAATTTATACATTGGACATATTAGTTTAAAAACTTAATCAAAGAAAATGTTTTTTTGTAAAACAAAGCCATTAAGAAAAGCTAAGCAAAATGAACTTTCATGTGTGTTGAAGCTTCACAATTCTCAAAAGTTCCAAATCCCAAAATAAAAGTCATTGGTTCAAAATCCAAAGATGTATGTTCAAATGTAATCATTTCTTGGTTACAAAGGTCTATAGAAGCATTGTATTCTCTTCAATACCTAGGTCTAGGCATACAAATTGTATTTTTTAGGTTCATCTTAGGATCAAAGAAAATAAAAATATTTTGCATCCATCCTTCAAACGTCAAAACAAAAATCATCTCACAATCACCTTTTGGAAAATCTTTAAAACATCCTTAATACTAGGCTTTTTGGAAAAATAAAATCATCAAAATCATTGAGACTAAATCCTTGAGAACTTTATCAAAATCACCTTTGGCTAGGTATATGTAGATGCATCCTTTTGCATAGGCTTAGCCAAAGTCATCAAATTCATCTTGTTAGTTTGGTATATGTAGATGCATCCTTCTTCTTATGCTTGGATAAACTATCATCTTGTTTGAGTAGGTGTGGGTAGATTCATCCTTCTTCCTACAAATATTCATCATTTAAACGAATTTATCCCTTAGATAATCTTCCAACATCTTAGGGTCTTTTTGTTAAAAATCAAAAGAAATCAAAATCAATATCAAGGACAAATCCCGAATCCAGAATCAAATCAAAATAAAAAATCCAAAACATATCCAAAATTCCTAAAAGCATAGTATCTCCTTCAAGATTTATCAAAAGATCATAACATCCACATCATCCATCCCTTACATCATGATCATATAACCTTTCGATCCTCAAGATATATCCTAAAATTTTCTACTTTGAAGCATAAAATAAAGATCAATCCAAAGAATCAAGAGATTCATCTCCCATTCTTAAAAATTGATCCTTGTTTTATGGTTCAAACTAGATCTCAATACAAGAAAAGCATGGAAGCAAACATAAAAATACCCGCTTCAAGTGATCTTAGTCAAACCACTCCTGAAATGAATCCCATTGGGTTTGGAACTCTCATCGTTAACCTTCCAACATCATTAAAAAATCTGCAAGAGGAAAACCAAGGAGAGGATCTTACCTTTGGAATGTCTCATGAAGAAATAACTGAAATGCTCCAAATTCCAGAGAACCATAAAATCATCAACATCATGATGAGACTTAACCCTTCGTTATACGTGCTTGCGCTAGCAAAACGAGGGGCCAAGTTACCTTCAAATTTTGATGTGAGTACCACAATGGAGACATCATTTCCTCCAATCTCATCCACCATTCCCATTTCATCCACACCCCCATCCCAAAATATCACCCAAAACATTCTACAAATCATGACATCTTTTGCTCCAACCTAGCCCAATGTTAATAAGGGAAATGCATTCCTTAAAGCTATTCAAACACATCCCCTTGTTAATAATCAAAGCTTGGATTCAAATACCGCCTTGGAACAAAACATACCCAAAAACCCATTACATAAGAATGTTCCTCTCACTTTCCATCATGATCCATCATCATCATTTTTTTACACAACACCCCAAACTTCTCTCCTCACAAATTTGCAAGGGGAGGGAGACATGTTCAGACTAGGGGGCATCTTTGACACCACAAAATTTTCACAAGAACTCGCCCCGCTCACATTTCCACCTCTCCCACCATTACCATAATCATCCACATCACTCCTTGGTTTAGGGCTTCCCCCTCTATCAAGTATAAATCAAAATAACATCTAAAGCATCAAACAAAGCATTATGCCAAATGCTCAAAACTTGTCATCAATATTGCAACATCATCAAAAACCCCCTAACATTGCAAAGCATGGTCTCTTAAGGACCAATTACATCAATGGCTCTGCTTATCACTCAAACCACCACATCACTACCACCATCCATCACTCAAAACACCAACACAACATCATCAAACACCATTCTGAATCCACCACCACCTTGACCACCACCAACTTTGACCACATCAAGCCAATACAATGCAGCATTGCGAGCTACTTTTCAAAGGGGATAACAACAAGTGTAGAAACAAAAGGCTGTACAACTAGATGCTCAACAAGCTACTCAAGCTGCGCAAGTTGCTTAAGTAGCCCAAGTTGCCTTACAAGTGCAACAAGCCCAAGCTTTATTGCAACAACAAAAACAACAAGCCACCCAAGCCGCTCAAGCATTACAAGCATTGCAAACACAAAAGGTTGCTCAAGAAAAAATTATATTACAAAAACAAGTGGCACAAGAACAAGCACAAGCACAAGCACAACTTCTTGCACAAAGAGACATAGCACAATTGCAAGCATATCAAGAAGAAATTAAGCAATATCAAGAGTAGAAAGAAGTAGTCAAATTAGCAACCCAACAACATGACTTGTTGGAACAACAACAACCACAACAATAAGTATTTTTGGAACAAGAAGCAAAAATCTTAGCGCAACAACAACAAGATCAACAACACGCGTTGTTCATACAAAAGCAAGTGGAAGCCTACCTAGCTCAGCAAAACATACATATAATATAAAAAAAGCACCAACCAACCCACCCATCCAAACCACAATCAAAAAACCTGAAAAACACCTTCATCCCACCCTTGATCCATAAAAGGATGTGACAACACAAATCAAGTTGCTCTCGCAGCAAGTGCTCGATCTTCAATCAGGGTGAACAATGAAGACACCAAGCAACTTGTTTTTGTATCCATTTGATAGGATGCTAGTAATGAAACCATTCCCCAAAGGATTTGAGATCCCCAAATTTGAAAAATATCGAGGGATAGGAAACCCTGAAGATCACATCAGGGAATTCTAGGTTCATTGCATGGAAGTTGCATACGATGATACTTATCTGATGTGACTATTTCCTAGGAGTTTGGTAGGCCATGCTATGGAATGGTTCTCTCACTTACCTTCAGGCATTAGAATATTTCAAGAAATTATAGATGCATTCATTAAGAACTACGCATGCAACATTGCAATGGATGTTAGTCTAGAAGAACACTCAAATCTGAAACAAGGAAAGGGTGAATCTTTCACTTCATTCCTACAATTATGGTGATCCAAGGCCAATTGAAGGAAATGGACCATGCCAGAAGAACAAAAATTTTGCACCATCATCGCTAACCTTGATGGCCTCTCGGCATTCCACCTCAAGGTTCAAGGGATAACCACATATGATCAATTGATCCCCAAGGGGCTCAGCATCGAACTAGCCCTTATGACTCAACCTACGAGATGAAGATCATACACCAAACAACAAAACAATTTCCCACCATCCAATTACAACAATAAACCTCGCACATGGGAAAGGAACAAGAACATTACTAATGATGGTGTTGTTGATGCCAAGGTGGTCATTAGATCCCCTCACCAACATACACCCACACCACAAATCCAAATCCCACACCAAAACAATCATCACACAACACACCAACTACACAACAATCTGACAATCAGCAATCTCAATGACCAAAGAGGACCAACCCAATGCAACAAGAATTATCCCAAGAGAAAGTACACTACTTTGGGGGAACCATTGGAAGTCATCATGAAAATGTTGATAGATGAAAAACTCATTCAAGCTCCTACCTTTGAAAATCAACTTTGCAAATTTCATAAAATCAAAGGACACACCACAAATAGTTGCATGAGATTGAAAAACATCATTCAAGATCTCATCCATAAAAGAATCAACTTTGCGAAACCTCCTTTGTATAATGAGAATCAACTTTGCAAATTCCATAAAATCAAAGGAAACACCACAAATAGTTGCATGAGATTGAAAAACATCATTCAAGATCTCATCCATAAAAGAATCATAAACATAGAACAACCTACAGGAAATCAAGATCTTAAGATATATACAAATTCAATGTCAAATAATGGCAACAAAGGGAATTAACAATGATAAAGGGAAAGGAACCCACTCAAATGTAAATCATGTGTATGAAACTATCATTGCCTCCCTAGATGAATACTGCATAGTCATTACCATTAAAGGTGCCCACACTGATTGTGGAGTCACCACAAGAGGTGAAAAAGTAACCGTCATAGGGTCATCCCATCCAAATAGAGTCCCTGCACCTAGATCTGTTCCTAATGGCTATAATGTCCTAGACCAACTCAAGAGAACACCAGTGCAAATATCCATCATGGAGTTGCTAAAAATCTCATTGGCCCATAGGAAAATCCTTGAAGAAGCGTTGGTATCATCCATTGTCCCCGTAGATCTTGACACAAAGCAATTCCAAACTATGGTCAGAAATATCATTACGCCTAATCTTCTCACATTCTTTGACCACGACTTCCCCACTCAACCATCTCGCAATGTGCACTTCACCTAGAATTCATAGTAAACAAGAGAAAAGTAAAAAGGGTCTTGGTGGATGGAGGTGTGGGTTTAAATATTTGTTCTCTCAACCTCATCAAACAATTGAAAATCCCAGAGGATTCTATTGAAAAAGGAAAGGGTATCACAATGAGAGTATATGATGACCAAGAAAGAGTGTCCAAAGGCATGAACAAACTCCCTATTCAAGTAGGGATGACTCTCATGGAAACCACTTGTCAGGTCCTGGACCTCGACTTGCTGTATAACATCCTTCTGGGACGATCATGGATTCATAAAATGAAGGCAGTAGCATTTACTTTCCATCAGTGTGTGAAATGCACACATGAGGGACATGAGGTCACCATTCATGAAGATCCTAAACCTTTCTCATACTACAAAAATCTTGAAGAAAAGTACTACAAAATCCCCCAAGTACCAAAAAATGATGAGGGCCCATCCACACCATACATCGACCTGCCAACCTTGCATCCACTTCTGAGACAAAGACACCCACCATTTCCAACATGTCTAACATTAAGATCATCATCCAGGATGACAGTTGTGGAAGCTACAAGCTCCCTAAAAATTATTTTGTGGTAGAAGAGTTACCACAATCTCCTAGATCACAGGGTCATCCACAAGAAAATCAAGTTTCCACATCACAAATGTCTCCTGAAGACTATCTCAAATTCACAAGCTAGGGAGACCTTGGCTAGGAGGTTATTGAGGAAGATCCATCACATATGCTATATCAAGATGAAAGACTATCAGCTAATTTACCAATGGATGAAAGAAGAAAGGGTCTACAAATGATGCTCACAATGGGCTATGACAAAAATTGAAGACTGGGACAAAACGACAATGGGCTCATAATACCTATCATGCTAGAGATGTGAATGATAACAAATCTTGGCCTTGGGTGTACCCCTCAGTGTATAACCATACATGTCTGAAGTCCTTCAGTTAGAACAATTAATATTCATCCTCAGCCAACCGCAACAGAAGTATGCTTACCAATATCCACAGGTAGAATCATAGGTAGCTTTATAACTGAAATTTTTAGTAGTAGTGATGATGAGGATCCCATATACAATCTACCTAGGATTTTTTAAGATACCACTCTTTGCATGATTAGTACCCTATCCTTTGAGCCAGACCATCAAAATCATGAGATCTGCTTAGTACATCCCCAACTGATTAACTATGACCAACGAGGACCACCGGTTCTTGATACATTCAAAAATGATGAGGGACTCTCAGAATTCATGGGACTGTGAGATAACATTCCATATGAGGATCACAAAGTAGGGTTCATAATAGAGTTGGAAACACATCCTTACTATGGGGAAACAATTGAATCCTTTAGTTGCAAAAGTGAGAAATTAAGATTAATATCCAAGTCCTTGAGTTAAAACAACACTGTGGCACTCTCTAACAAGAAAAAGTAAAAATAAAAGATTCATCTAATAGTGAAAACCTCTCTGAGGCACCCGAGGATGGGGGATTCAATCTTCCTTTAAGAGATATTCATCAGGAAAAGTCACCAGTCTTGGTAGAAAAATGCAATCTAGTCAACCTAGGAACATAGGAGATCCCACATATGACATATTATGTGGAGTGACTACTATTAGAAGAAAAGGAGCTCCTAACAACCTTCCTAATGGAAAGACAAATAAACTTCACATGGAGTTATGCTAATATGCTAGGACTTGATCCAAAGATTGTGGTTCACCACTTAGCAGTGTATCCAGAAGCAAATCCTGTTAGACAAAAGCTTCGCAAAATGCATCCTTAGATCATGTTATTGGTCAAAATGGAGCTAAAAAAGTTTTTAGATGTAGGATTCATCTGACCAATAGATTATCCAGAATGGGTATCAAACTTGGTACCTATTTCAAAACCTAATGGAGCTATTAGAATCTGCACAAACTTCAAAGATTTGAACAAAGCATGTTTGAAAGATGACTTCCCACTTCTAAATATCGACATGATAGTTGACATGATAGTAGGACAAGCGATGCTATCAATAATGGATGGATTTTCAAGATAAAATCAAATCATGATAGTAAAAGAGGATCAACATAAGACAACTTTCACTTGTCCATGGGGGACTTACTACTGGAACATGATGCCATTTGGCCTAAAGAATGCAGGAGCAACATATCAAATGGCCAGGACATTGATATTCCTTGACATGATCCATAAGACGATTGAAGACTATGTCGATGACATCCTAGCTAAATCTAGAAAAAAGAAAAGATCACATAGCAACCTTAAGTGCTATTTTTGACATATTGGAGGAGTACAAAGTCAAACTAAATCCCAAGAAGTTTGTCTTCGACATACAATCATGTAAATTGCTAGGATATATAGTGTCCATGAGGGGTATTGAGGTGGATCCAACAAAAGTGAAAGAAATCCTCGGAATGGAAGCACCAAAAACATTAAAACAATTGAGAGGCCTCGAAGGTAGACTCCAATCCATCTGATGATTCATAGAACAACTGGCAGATAAAAGGAACCCATATTCTCACCTACTCCACAAGGGGTTAGCGTACAAATGGGATGCCAATTGTGAAGAGGCATTTAACAAAATCAAATAATATCTACTAACACCACCGATTTTAATGCCACCCATCCCAAAGAAACTAGTGATCTTATACATATCAGCAATAGTAGTGCCCTTGGAGCTCTCTTAGCTCAACATGATGAAAATGGAATGGATAGGGCTATCTACTATATAACATAACAATGGTTGGGCATGAACTAAACTATTCATTCATCAAGAAGGCATGCCTAGCAGTAGTGTTTACCTCACAAAAATTTAGACATTACATGTTGGCACACAAGATAAAGGTCATTTCCAAAATCGACCCCCTCAAATATTTACTATGAAAGGAAATGCTCATGGGAAGAATGGCCAAATGGGTGATGATATTGTCAGAGTATGACATTGAGTATATTGAGCGAAAAGCAATCAAGGGTCAAGTTATTGCAGATCAACTTACATAGGCACCAATCTATTCAAAGAACCCTCTCATCTCAGAATTTCCTGATGAATCCATTTTTAATCTCAATATAGCTAACCATTGGAAACTATACTTTGATAGTTCATACACACAACATGGATCAGGAGCCAACATATTCTTTATCAACCCATAGGGGGATTACATACCAAGGTCTTATAAACTAGCATTTCCCTACAATAATATTATTGCAGAATATGAGGCCTTAACCATAGGTCTCAGAGTAGCAGTGCAGTGGAATATCATAGCTCTCAGGGTATATGGGGATTCCCAATTGATCATAAATTAAGTAAACAATAAATACCAAACCAAGGATGACAAGCTCACTCCATACATGAAATTGGTGGAGACCCTCTACGAGTCCTTCATCAAAATAGCATTTGAGTAGATTCCTAGAGCCAACAATAGAGCAACAAATGCCATAGAAACAATTGGGTCCTTACTAGACATCCCCAACAATGTTCCAAAATATAAATTCTTGATAGAGCAGCTTCTCATGCCTACATTCAAGGTACAAAAATCAAAATTCATGTGTAAAATCATTGGTCCCAGTGATCCCAATGATCCTTGGTACCATGACATCTATACATACCTTCGCATAGGAGTCATACCCACCAACCCACCCTCAAACCTAAAATGAACATTTGTTAAAAAGGCATCCAGATTCTTCATCCTAGGAGACCCTATATTGTAGGAGCATATGAGGAACCCTACTACGCTGCCTAAACACTAAGGAGGCATTAACCGCTCTAATGAAAGTACATAATGGTATATGTGGTTCGCACTCAAGCGAAATGACCATAGCTAAGAAACTACTGAGGATGGGGCATTATTGGCCCACAATTGAATGAGAAGCACATGACTATGCCAGAAAGTGTCTACAATGTTAGCAACATGGGGACCTCATCCATGCTCCATCTCAAGAGCTTCATCATATCATCACACCATGGCCTTTTTCACAGTGGGGAATTGATCTCATTGGAAAATCACACCCACTTCATATAACAACCATAAATTCATCATAACCGTAACATAGTACTTTACTAAGTGGGTGGAAGCCATACTCATGACGTACATAACTGGGAAGCAGATCTTAAAGTTTATCTTGAACTACCTCATTTGTTGTTATAGTGTTCCATAAGCCATTATCTTAGATAATGGAACACCATTCAAGAATCAGGATTTCCACAACTTGTGTGAGAAATTCAAAATCCAACATCACTTCTCCACCCCATACTATCCCCAAGGCAATGGCCAAGTAGGAGCTACAAACAAAACCATTCTAAAAATCCTTAAGAAAACAATCAATGACATAGGTCATGACAAGTGCCTACAGTTTAATCCCAGCCTCTAGGCTTATCGAACAAGTATCCACACACCCACTAGCACCACCTCTTTCTCCTTGGTCTACAAATTAGAAGCGGTACTCCCCATTGAGATCAAGCTCCCATCATTTATGATATCACTGCAAAACCTCATCACAAATGAAGAATATTGGGTATCAAGACTAAATGAGCTAGAGCTACTAGATGAGCAACATATAGATGCATTGAATCATTTGCAAGTCTATCAAAATAGACTCAAAATGAGCTACAATAAGAAAATTAGAAGTAGAATGTTCAAAGTCAGAGAACTATTATTGAAGGAAAATCATAAGAATGTCCCAAAAGTAGAAAAGGAAAATTTGAACCTAATTGGCTAGGACCATTCATCATCATAACAAGTTACAAATTAGGGGCATATCAGTTATCAACACCTGAAGGGGAACCTCTATAGAAGCTTTTGAATAGCTCCCATCTCAAAAAAAATTATGCCTAAATCTTTTAAGGTATGGAACCAAAAAATCCAAAAAAAATAGAAAATGTCCTCAAAAAATGGTTACTTTGGCAAAAACATGGCAAATAGGCGTCTTGGTGAGAACAAAAAAAACAAAAAACCAAAAAATCTAAAAAAATTAGAAAAGGATCAAAAATAGTAAAGAGAAAAATCATCCTCTAGTGAAAACCACTTTGGTGGTACTTTGGACAAGTACCTTGGTGAAAGCCTGGAAAATAGGCACCTTGTGTAAATAAGCACTTTCCATCCACCAAGATCTTTATGTCTTGTTCGACATCATCCATCCATTTTTCTTCCATCATCCATCACATTTAGGTCTCCATCCATCACTCATCCACTCACATCCGCATCATAGCTTGGTCCTATTTTCGTATCATCATCCCTCCTATTACTACTCGGCCCATCCTTAAGGTCAGATTGTCCTACCTTTATCAGAGTAGTCTATTAAATCATGCTAGGGGCATGTTCTTATCAAATCAGATTCATGTATATTCTTAAGGTCCTCATATCAAAAAATCCAAAAACATCAGTAAATCCAAAAATCCAAAAACATCAAAAAAGCACAAAATCCAAAAACATCAAAACGTATCAAAATCCCAAAAACAAGTCAAAAAGTCAAAAATAGAGTCATCTTGTTGAACTACATCATCTCTAAGCTTGAATGTAGGGAAGGCTGATATTTGATCATCCCCTAAGTCAATTAGGTCAGTCCTTTAGGAGTCTATCATAATTAACTGACATCTCATCATGTATATCGTCATTTGTAAATCAGCCAAGTTGGCAGTCGAACTATGTGGTCTTTGTGTGTATAACGTATGCAAGGCTAATATGTTGATTAGCCCCCGAGACCCCTAGGATAGGTCTTTAAGTTATTCTCTTGGTTAAAATCTCAGAAAACCCCAAAAACATTGGAAAAGTTAAAATTCAAAATATTTGAAATTCTTGAAATATACCAAAAACAACCTCAAAACATTGCATAACGTCAAAAACATCCAAATATGTGAAAAAATTCATCTTTCTCATCTCACTTGCACCCACAATAACACCATCCATAATAAACTGATCGTCACCCTCAACCTTTGGTGCAATAGTTAGAAACAAGTCTAGCAAGTTAAAGTAAAAGTCCAAACGTTAAGTCTCAATTTTAAGTCAGTACATAAACAAGTTGTCCAATTCTTTGTGATGATAGTCCATCATCCAAATAGTCCCATATCAATCATCTGATAACATCATGTCCTAGGATGAATCTTTCCTACAAGGGCCATTATTTACCAGAAATAACACTTTGGATAAATGAAACGACGTGCCGCCATCCACTAACATGTCCTAGGATGCATCCTTCCTACAATGGACATTATCTTTTGGAAATAGTTTCACTTCCTGTCCTTAAAACACATTTCCCTTCTGGTTAGCGGTATTGAAGAACATCAACTTGTTTGTTTGCTTTATCTTTCTCTTTTGAATTATCTTGTTATGCTCATTCCAAGGACTTTTCGATGATATCTTAATAGATTTAGAGAAATAGGAATGGGGCAAAGATCATTATCTTTTGTTTGCTGTACTTGTCGGACATTCTTGTAAAATAACTTGATGAATACTTGCTTTGTTAGATATGTATAGAGGAGGTTTTGGACAACTTGTTGACTATTGCATTGATTGGTTATACCTTTCCGTGTTTTGGTCTGAAATGTTTGAAACTTCTAAAGTGCATCCTAGCAAGGTTTCTATATGTCAGGCGTGAACAAGAATACTCCTATCTATTTTTTGAGTCAAAGTCCATCACACTAAGTACAAGGCCATCCTGGTTCTTTATACCTTGACGCATCATGCTTATGTGTGTTATCAAACATAAGGTAAGTGACCCTTTTAAAATCCCAATCTTTGATAAGCAAATCATCTATCTATCATTATCATCTCTCATAAAGTTGGCTTGTTGGATCCTCTTGTCATCATCTAATTTCTTCCTTTCCACACTAACATCGCGTGATGAATAGTTAATCATCATCACCAGTGCATCCATCCTACATCCATGAACCATTAGTATTTTGCATATCATCTCACATGCATAATCATCATCAGAATATAGATTTGTTAGTCTAAGCATCTCATAAAATCATACATTTGCATAAATCATCCCTTGCATAATCATGGCATATCACATCATCCATTTCATCCATCTCATACATCATATCATCATTTAAGTTGTTTAAGATAATATAGATTTGTTATTCTAAGCATCTTAAAAACATCTCATTTGCATGATAATCCATAACCATCCATTTTGAACCTCTTTATCACGAGATCGACCCTCAAGTTGAATCTTTTTTCTCTATCTCTCAACGGGGCAATGTACTAGTGTACTTCTTTTTACTGGGGCAATCAAAAAAATCATAAATTTTTTGAATTTTGAAGCGGCTAGTTTATTCTTTGAACCAAGGAAGCAAGTACATTGCTTCAAAGAGGGGAAAATTGTAGACATGCAAAATTAGCATTAGGCATTTAATTAGGTTCATTCATCAAGTAAACTAGGTTTCACATTCATTTTCTCATTAAATTAATCAAGTTCACCTTCATCCATTCATTAGGTAAATTGATTAAATTCAATCTCCTAAAGTTAATTTAAATTAAATAAATCAAACATCAACCCTTTAATTAAATAAACCAAACTTTATTTAACTGAAATCCAAGTCATATTTCTCCCTCTTGATTCAAATAAATCAAAATACTTAATTCAAAAGGGTGAAAATAACTTAAACATCATTTAAGCTAATCTAATCCTAATTAGCCTAACCTAACCACTCATCACATCCTCTATCCTTTTCCACTTGCACCAATAAATCATTTTAACTCATTTACAAATTCATCATTTTCCCTCAAGAAAGCACCTTTTTGGAATATTCCGTCAAATTTGAAAATGAGGACAAGTTGACTTGTCCCTTCCAACATTGCAATAACTTCCTGCTTACATGTCCCCCTCTCAAAATTTATTTCACAATTTCAAATTTGAATCTCCCTCTCTTGGGAACATTGGCCAAAACTTTCCCATTCCTCAACCTATCATAATGTGACAAGTGGGCTCATCCCATTGGTCCAATCTTTGTCCCACATTGCTCTATTTTGAGCTCTCTTCCAATTTGGAGATCTATAAATAAAGGGTTTGATTGTTCATTGAATCCATCTACACTCTCATGTAAAGTTTCTCTCTCAAATTGAGAACTACTTTTTCTCTTCACCATTGCATTTCATCATTTGAGTTTTAGCAAGGATTGGGAAAGGTTATTGGCACATTTGACACCAATAAAATATGGAATAGGTACTTATGATGCTTTAGAAATGTCTTTCTTATCTCTTTTGGCATTTGTTTCATTTTGAAGCATTCACATTTTATTTGATAGGAGCATTTTGATGAATTTGTAGGCTACTAACCCATGCTCGAGGTTTTAGTGTTTGCAGATTTTTGGGTGCTCTCATATACTTTATTCAAGGAATAAAATTTAATCAAGAAAGCATGTAGAAGATTCAAGAATATTTTTTTTGATCTTTGTTATATGTTTTATTGGTCCACTCTTATTCCTTTCCACTATGGGAATTTAGAGTTTCTGACATAATTTGAATTTATGATATGATGTATTGTGGTTGACGTTGGTAAATGTTTGTAATGTTAATAATAGTATAAAAGAAATTTGAATTGTGAAGAGATGTATGACACTGAGATGAAAAGTGACAAGAGTGTGCGACAGATCATAAGATTAGAAGTGTGTGTGAGTGAGTTGTGATAGTAGTTTTTAAGTTTGTTGAAGGTGGTGAATTGAAGGTTTCTGTAATCGATAAAATGTGCTTTAATTGGAGTGGTGAATCTTTTCTCTTTTGTATCAATAGCCAATGACCCTCTTTATTGGATAGTGAGTTCTTTGCAAGTGGTGAGCCTTTGTATTTGGATAGTGAGTCCTCTTTTGGGTAGTGATCCTTTGTATTCAATTTATAATCTTTATATTAAGAGTTAACTCTCACCCTACTTTTTCCCTTATTTGGTTTTTCATGTAAAAATATGGTGTTCATTAATTTGAGAAACTTTTAAGGTTAATTTTTTAAAAAATTGATTCACCCCCTCTTAGTTATCATGTGCCTATTTAAGAATTGGTATTAGAGCTTGTGGTTTCTTCTATAGAGCTTACTTGCTTAAGGAAGATCTGATACCACACAAATTAGTGATCCCTATGTTTGATTGAACTAACTAAAAATATTTCAAGGGTCAGATGAGAAGATATATTATATCTCTTGGTTTCAAGACCTAGAAGGCTATTGAGAACAAGTATACTCTTCATCTAGTGGTGTTAATTTTGCAGATGAGATCTCTGCTTATGAAGAAAATGAGAAGGAAAAATATGCATTTTATAGTGGTTTATCTAAAAATGAGAGAATTCAGGTCTTTGGATACTGCACATGATGTCTGGAAGAATTTGGAAGACATGTATGAAGCAAATGACAAGGTAAAATTGACAAAGAGACTGGAAGAAAAGTGTAGATTTTTGGACCTGAAGATGAAAGATGGATAAGAATTTACAAGATTCTTTCACAAGATTGAGCAGACTGTAAATTAAGTTAGAAATCAAGGAGGAAAGCTATCAAATGAAGACATAATTGAGAAGACCCTGATCACTCTACTAGACAACTATAGTGATAAAATTTATGTGATTGAAGAAATGTATGATCTCCTAAGAAGTACACCTTGGAACACTTGTTTGACACCTTGCAAGAATTTCAATTAAGAAAGTTTTGGAAAGATGGCAATATAGAAGAAAATATAGAAATGACATTTAAAGAAATCAAGATTAAGGAGGAACTGGATAGTGATGGTGTTGATGAGTTGGAAGCTAACTTCACTAGGAAGTTGAAGAAAAGTACCAGAAAGTATAAAGGTATGTTACCCATTAAATGCTTTAGTTGTGATAATATTAGTCATTATGCTTCAAGATACCCAAATAAGGCTACACATAAGAAGAACAAGGATTATAAAGATAAGGATAGGAGGGATACGAAGTATAAAAAGTTGTACTATGTTAAGGAAGAGATAGGCATTTCTAATGATTAATTTGACAATGAAGTTGATGATAGTGAATGCTTATTCTTAGCTTTGGAAAATAAATCTAGAGCCACTAACCCTCAAAAATGTGTAACTAGGAAGGCTTCAGAGGTTAAGAAGAATAGGATGGAACATACTTTGGTTACAACTTTTCATGCAAGACAAGATGAAGAATATTGGGTAATTGATAGTGGATGCTCAAACCACATGACCAGAGATAAGATTAAGCTCACTAAAATTGAGAGGTATGATAATGGTTTAGTTATGTTTAGTGATGATTCAGGAGCTAAGATCTGGGTAATAGTTTCAATTAGTTTTGATGGAGTGTATAGTACTGATGATGTGTATTATGTGAAGGGTTTGAGGCATAACCTTCTAAGAGTTGGTTATATGTCTAGCAATGTCTCTAAGCTTGCATTTTAGAATAATAACTATGAAATCAACAAAGGATTCAGTAATGGAGATATGATTGCTACAGGAAGAACTCATGGAAACATCTATTAGCTAAAAGGAGTTGACGGTCATTGTATTATATATCAGATTAGTGAAAGTTTTTTTTGGCAGTAGAGAATGGGAAATGTGTACTTTGATAATCGGTAAAGATCAATACAAAGGAGATTGTTCAATGACTTCCTAGAATCACAAGACCTGCTAATGCAAAATCTAGAAGTTATCAATTGGGTAACTAGACAAGATTTAGTTTTCAAGGAAAGGAACATTCTACTACGGGAATGCTGGAATTAGTACATATTGATCTTTGTGATCCAACTAAGATTGGAAGTCCAGATGGTGATAAATATTTTGTGGTGCTTATTGATGATTACACTCGAGTGAGATGGCTTACTTTTCTTAGAGAAAAGAATTGAGACATGGATAGGTTTAAGGTATTCAAAGCAAGAGTGGAAATTTAAGTAAATCTAAAAACCAAGTGTTTGAGATCTGATAGATGTATAAAACCCATTTCTGGTTAATTTAATGCATTTTGTGAGGATCACAACATAAAAAGACAATTTTCTTCTCCAAGAACCCCTTAATAGAATGGAGGAGTTGAAAGGAAAAACAGGATAGTTCAGGAAGCTACTAGAACTATGATGAAAGATTCTAATGTACTAGATGTATATTGGAGAGAAGCAATACATACTATTTTTTATGTTCTTAATAGAGTTCAAATTAGGCATACCAACGCAAAGATACCTTTTGAGCTATGAACTAGTAAGACTCCTACTGTCAAATATTTTAAGGTATTTAGAAGTAGACGCAACATTAAAAGAGATGATAAAAATATTGGATAGTTTTATGCAATATTGGACAAATATCTAACAAGGCAGTGATTCAACAAAGGTTCTATGAACAAAAACCTCTACTTCAAAATTTTGGGTTATAAGATGTTGATTGTAGTTGTCTATGTTGATGATATCATCTTTGGTGGAAATAAAAGAATGTGAAAAAAATTCCCTGAAGAAACACAAAAATAATTTGAGATGTCTATGATTGGTGAATTGAATTTCTTCCTTGGTCTACAAGTGAATGAAACTAATAAAGGGATATTCATTTCACAATCTAAGTATGTAAAAGAGTTGTTAAATATTTTTGGGATGGAGGATTCTAAACCAGTTTGTACTCCTATGGTAACTAGATGTAAGATAATCAAGGATGATGAATCTTCTAAGAATGATAAGAGCAAATACAGATCCATGATTGGTAGATTGTTGCATCTTATTGCTACCAGACCATATATTATGCATGCAATGTCTTTAGTTCCTACATTCCAAGCGGATCCTAGAGAAGCACATCCTATAGCTATAAAAAGGATATTTAGATATCTTAAAGGAACATCGACTATGGACTATGGTGCCCTAAGAGCAATGATTTCACTCTTAGGGCCTATATAAATGTTGATTGGGATGGATGTGTAGATAACCGAAAGAGTACCTATAGACATGTAAATTTGGCATCACGGATCTAATCCATATTCACTAATTCCATGGAATCCTTAATCATCTCTTTATCATCATATTCGTATCTTTAATTAAATAAATCAAGTTTACTTAATTAATCTCCTAAGTTATCTCTTTAATTTATTTATTATTATTATTTTTAAACGAGGGAAATTGGGTGCAGCACGGCCCCCCATATAACCCACCACCACCGGTAAACTTTTTACAGTGACTGGCAGTGCTGGCAGGACACACCAACCGGTACCACGGGAGCGCCAAAGAGTTGAACCCATGGTGGGCACCCTACGACAGGGAACACCTTAACCAACTGGGCTCGGACCGGCACCGAAGTTATCTATTTAATTAAGAAAATCAAGTTTATTTAATTATTCTTCTAAATTTTTTCATTTAGCTAAATAAATAAAAATTATTTTATTAAACCACTAACATCATTCCATTTAGCTAAATAAATCGAAAACATTTATTTAACTAATTCTAAATCATTTTCCATCTCCTTTTGATTTATTTTAAATCCATAAATCTAAAACAAATAGGTCAAATCACCTAATCCCTCATCAAATTAATTAAATCCTAATTAATTTAATCCTAATCACCTGTATTCTCTAGATTTTGCCACTTGCACATGAAAGGGCATTTAAATGATTTATTAAAATCTTTTTTATTTTCAACTTGGCATCTTTGGGGAATATTCTCCAAGTTTGAAATCTCCCCCCAAATTGACATGTACATCAAGAAAAGCATTTAAGAGCTCTTACATGTCTCTTGCAAAGCTCAAACTTAGCATTTAACTAATCTTGTTATCAAATTCCAATTTCAAATCTCCCCCTTCTTTGGTATGTTGACCAAAATGTGCTCATTCCTCAACCTCTCACATGTTGACAAGTGGCATCTTATCATTGGTGGATCTTTAGTCTCACACCCTCCATGTTTAGCATTCTTCTATCCTTCTTGGCTATAAATAGAGGCCTTGTCTATTGTATTAATTCTCCACAACTCACCCAAGTTAGCATTTCATCTTATCCACCATCTCAACCTTTTGAATCTTGTCATCTAGGAGCTTATCAAGGATTGTGAAAGGGCTTCTTTCCACATCAAAGAAGCACCAATCCAATATGGGATAGGTATACTTTATATTTTTCTTGATATGCTTTAGTTATCTTGTTATTGGATTGCATTTTAAAAGCATGCTTGATTATCTCATATGGATATTGAACATTTGTTTTGTTTTGAAATACTAATCATGCTTTGTGTGTTAGAATTTTAGCCATTTGCAATTTTTTATGTCCACAAAATGGTGCTAGAAGGAGGGGAGTTTTACAAAGCTCTTATCAATAGTTCATCTCTTAATAGATTTAACTAATTCTGATAGTCCACATATTGCAATACACAATCTATGGTTTGTGGGAAATTTTCTTTTATTAGGGCACTTGATGTTTCAATGAGTAGCCTTTTTTTTACTACTTCTTGAAGATTCTTTTCAGATAGGGTTGAAGCATCAGATTTATGATGGTCTTGTACAATAGCCCTGTAATCAAAATATTTTGATGTACCTCTTAAAAATTGCATGTGCACATTTATGTTAAATCTAAAGTTCTCTTCAATTAGTAGAGAGTACCACCTTTATCTCTTTTTGTTTCCTTGTAGCTGAAGTGAAACTCGTTACACCAGAAGGGACCAGCCAAACAAATACAGAGCATCTCACATTTTTATGTCCTTTGCTTTAGTAGGTATTGAGGCTAGAAATTGATGTGTGTTGTCTACAGGGATGACGTCCGAACATAGTACTCTCAAAGATAATTTATCCATCCAAGATAAAGCATGATGTGCACTATTTATCACCCCTCGTAAGCATTGCAAGACATTAATGTAGACTATTATCATGCCATACCCACTACATGGTTAACATAATCTCTATCTTCTATGTCATGAATACGCTTCAATTAGTTTAAGATTTTAAGTTTATCCATTTAGCTTTCAATAGTTGAAAATAATGATTTATTTTCATAATATAATCTACTAGAAAAATGTGTATTTAGTTGAACCAAAGGAAAGTGGTTCACAAAACAAAACTTTTATAATTCCTCTTTCCTACAGATCCACCTAGTTTGACATGTTGGTGAGTCACTCATATGTTGGAAATAGAAAATAGAAAGATGTGTTTTCCCAAGAATTTGTATCATCTAGATTTGTGCTCAAACAAGTGGGCTCTCTATAGAAGAAAGATTGGACTAATTTCAATTTCTTGAATTTGGTGGGTTCCTAAAGAAAAAAGAAATGTATCAATTCAATTACAAGGAGATAGTGGTGTTCATTGAAGGGACAACTAGAGGAACTATATATATTGGCATTGGTAATAGTTTCTATTTTTTAATTAAATGCTCACATTGGCTTTGAAGTTTTTAGAAAAGAATTTGGGCACTTTTTTTTCACTCTGTCATTTGTATCGTGCTTGAAATTTTTTCAAGCTCCCATTTTAGGATAGGCACAGTAACAACTAGGAAATGTTTCAGGAACACGGCTTTTACAGTTTCCATTTGCATTTATTCCATAGCTTTGTACCTACCAAATACATTTTTCTGAAAGTCTATGCCCTTTTTGACATGTCCTTTACGTGCAAGTTAAACAATTATTCTTTATGCTTGCTAGCTTTACATCTGCCATTTGCATTAATTGAAAGTCTTTAAAGAAGCATTATGGTCACAAATTTTATATCTACTAACAACAAGTTTCTAAGAAACCACTCATTCAATTTCACACCTACCAAATCCATCATTTAGTTTTCCAGCTACCAAATTTACTAGATCTTATCACTGGTCCACTTTATGTTGTTCTCAGTCTTATTCATTTGAGCCCTGTGAGCTACGAGTCCTTCCAACTCAAAATAAACAATCACTAATCTCAAAAAAAAAAAAAGTTGAAAAGAAAGGTTCTTTTTGAGTCATCTCACAAGAGCCACACCCATCAGTATCTCGAGGGATCCTACCTACTTTGTTGAAAGCTTTGAGAACTTTTATGCACAAACGATAATATTGAAAGTTTGTGTTAATATTTTTAGGATACAATTTGACATTCATATTAAATGAACATAGATTTCAACAAGCTTTTAGAATCTTATCTCCATTGGTGAGTAATGATTAATTGGTGGACAGCGATACTTTCCCAGTGTTCCATTTACTACTGAGTGTAATGTCAACTCTATTATTCACAATAAGTTATGGTATTCAATGTGGAAGCAAGTCCTCATATTTTTGTACAATCTTTTGATGGCACTTGGTGGAAATGAATA
The DNA here is from genome assembly GCA_007258455.2 of Sequoia sempervirens. NCBI lineage: Eukaryota > Viridiplantae > Streptophyta > Pinopsida > Cupressales > Cupressaceae > Sequoia > Sequoia sempervirens. The sequence goes on along the minus strand of VDFB02076762.1, from coordinate 323,462 downwards.
CAACATGATAAAATATGATAGAATGTAAACATTATTCCTAGAGTTAGGCTTTTCATATTTGACTAAGTTTAATGGTAATTGATAAAGTTGTGTGAACAAACAAAGTCTATGTACATGTTTATTAATAGGATAATGACTTAGTAAGCTACAACATTAAGGATATATACATATCATACATTTTTTTGTATATGAATATTGTGTTATTATCAAGGTGATGAATGCAAGGTCATTGGTGTTTGCTAGCATGGAAATGATTTAGAAAAAAAAATTGAAGTCAGTAAAGATCGTTGGGGTTTGTTGTCTTAATATTGTGTTTTTCTATTCATTTTTGGTCAATATCATATTGATGTTCAATATTAATCTGGTTGTTTCTCTCCACTAATATTAATATTTTCTTCGAGTGTAGAATTAGCGAACTATTGGATTTGGCGAGCAATCAGTTCTTAATGTCTGTTCTTTTGAATGATTTATTTTCTTAAATGTTTCCTTAATATATCAATGTTTTATTTGTAGGTCTCTTGAAGACAATGGAGTAGCAAGACCAAGAAAATATGCAAATAAACAAAATTTGAATTCAAAAAGTAGGCATTGGAACTAGAAAAAGTATTTTTAAATGCTTATTGTAATAGCCTAGAGTCTCCATTTACTACTTTAATTTTCTATTTTAAGCCAACTAGATTTTTGTTTTTCAAAGTTGGATTAAAATTGAATGTTAAAAATTCACTAGAATTTGGGTTTTGAGGTCTAAAATTTAACAATCAATCTCACACTTCAAAGTTGGTTCTTATAAAGGAATTAATTTCTTCTTTGAGGTTAAAATGAACAAGTGATTTCATGCTTTTATTAATTTTTTTGCAAAGCAATTTCACTTAAAAATACATATGCGCTTCTCTCATACTTCACGGCAATCTTGAGAATCAAAAGTCTTTTTGTTGACATTAAATTTCATAGAATATTGCCTTTGCGTCTTCATTTTGAGAACTAAAATTGAAAAAATCTTGTGAGTGTCAGTTAGGTATATCACATTTGTTCTCCCTTTGTTTCTAAATGAAGTTTGATCGAACTACAAATGTGCTTGCTCGTTGTTGTTTACCTTTATAGGGTCATGCCTAAGAGACACATATGAAAGTAGAACTTGGAGGTGACTCCAAATTCTTTTCATTCGGGCCGGTTGATAAATGGATAAGACTAAACTATCAAGTCCTCATGGTATGTAGGCCTTATCCATACAGGTTCTTTCAAAATAGGGTACTATCATAAAAAGTATAAGTGCCCCTAGTAGGATTGATTAAAGCCTTTAGTGGCTTGCTCGATGCTCACAAGGTGACATGTCCCTAATGTCTTTTCATTAAGAACCTTGTTTGTAGTATCCAACAAATCCATCCAATGAGTTTATCAAAGTGGTGCATTGGAACTTAAATTCAATGAAGTTACTTGCCATGTCCAATCTTTGTTAAAATATAGAGGTTAACACTTCATTCTTAACATGCCTTTATATTTTTTCCTTAGTTGCATGTAAAATCATCTCTTTTACTATGAAGAGCATGAGGAAATCCCACCAAGAAAAATGTACCAATTGAGCTAGGATGTTATATTGCTTGTGAGTCAATTTGAAAACACAATGCTTGGATCCAAAACATTGAGACAAACATTAAACAAATCATTCAAATTTCAAACCCTTTGGGAGAAGAAAATATCCCTAAATGAATCTGCATGCCCTTGCTATCCCTTGGGATTCATGTCCTTAGAGGTTTATAGGAATTTTAATTTCATCTCAATTTGTTCCTACTAAGGTCAACATTAGGAAACCTTTTCCTTGATTTCCTCAATTTCCACATAATGCATTTTGTGGGATGAAAGAAAATTAGGACATTAGACATTACAATTGAAAAGTAATCAAGAAGTGTTTGTGGTAAAAGGAATCCATTAAGTAAAGATTAATTCAATCAGACCCCACACATGTGCGTTTGTATCTTTTGATCGTATGTTTTTTCATGCAAACATTGGTGTTTAGGGTTTTGAACTACTCTTAGAGAAAAAAATGTTCTTCACTATCTTGGTCTTATAAACAAGGTTATCCTTGGGTTCACTTAGGATCAAATCAAAAATTCATCATATTCATCCCACCAAACAACTTTAGAGCTTTGGAAACATCAATATCTAGACATAGGTACATCCTTAAACCAAATAAAAAATCTTCTATTTGGTTAGGTATGTGTTGATGAATCCTTCCTCACATACTTAGCTAAATTATCACCCTTTTGAATGAATTCATCATAAGATCATATCTAACATATTAGGGTTTACAAGTTCCAAATCCAATCAAACCAATCAAAATCAAACCCTAAATTCTAGCATTGATCCAAAGTTCCTAAATTTTCAATGCCATACCATTCACCCCTTTCATCCTTCATCTCATCATTGGTACTAAGAACCTTATAGGTCACTTTCATAGTCAAAACACAAGAAGAACATGGAATATAAACTTGATCCATACATCATGAGCAATCCAAACCAACCAAATTATCAAATCCTTACAATGCCAATTGATTATCAACACTCACATTTATACAATCCATACATGGGATCATTATCTCCTACTAACCTCAGTGGATAAACAAATGTGAGTATTCCCAATCAAACATTTGGAACACCTTTCCCAATGGTAGATTTAAATACAAAACTACAAGTCTATCAACCAAACATCCAATGCATGAGCCTTTAAACAAACAACATAATCCCACCAAATCCATACATGCCAAATGTGAATGTACCAAGTACAAGTCTTCCAAACATAAAATTTAAAATCTGTACTTGGTAAAGTTTGGGGTAAACATGTTTGTGAATCATACAAATGCTATTCAAAGTCCAAAAAGAATGTTAAATCCATGTATTTATTCAAGTCAAGGTAACATCATGCAAAATCAAAGTTACCTAAATCAAGGAAATATGATTCCCAAACACAACATTGTTCAATTTCAACCTATAATGCCAAATCTAAACATCATCCACAACCATATTAAGAACAATAACTCCAATGTCAAGAGCTTGGAAATCAAGATCAATCACATCAACAAATCCAACCCCCACATCTTGAAGATCAATCACCACATCTCAAAGATCAATCATCACATCTCCAAGATCAATCATGACAAGAATCATCTTAATGAACAAATATATCATAGGGTAAAAAATGGAAATACACACCACTTGGGGGATCAATCAAATTGATAATGCAATATTGTTGGTGCAAGAAAATCTCATTAAACTCCATGTTTATGAGGATTATCAAGAGCCCTTAGTTATACCACTAGGGTATAATGAGAAGCACTTTTGTCGCTTCAAAAAAACCAAGGGACACACAACATCAGATTGTATTTGACTCAAAAATCTCATCCAAGACCTCATTGATCAAAAGATAATCACCTTTGGGGACAATGATCAACATCTATTCATCAATGAGAAACTTGATGATGTTTCCACCTCATCCAACAATCAAATCAACATACCTTAAGAGTCCCTTTTCAATCATGATCCAATTCAAGAAATGTCAACATCATTTGACCCTATGGTTAAAGACATTCATAATATCTCTACCACAATTATTGAAAAAAAATTTCAAGACCTATCCATCAATGAGCATATTAAATCTATTTTTCTACCCCATCCGATGATCATCTCACCATACATCAAGATCCACTTTTTTAGTAATCTATTTGAAGGAGTCTTGGAATTATTTGATCCCATTGATATAACCCATGACCCATCAACCAATGATCATATTGAAAATGTCTCTACATTGCCTAATGAGTTAGAGGACATATCTCAAGAATTTATTCCAAAGTAGGATCAAAATCTTTCACCAAGATCTAGCAATGGTCCTTTCCAAGACATGTTGATCCCCTTTGACCTCATGATTAAAAATACTAAAGGAATCCTCAACTTGACACTTGATCCAAGTCCACTCAAATATCAAGAGGATATTCAACCGCTTGCCATGACTAATGACAATATCCAAGAACCCCTTGAAAGCAATCCATCCTTTGAAAGTAACCCATGTCAAGAACTTGATCCAAAGCATGATGAAAGAAACTCAAAAATCATTCAAGATCAAGAATTTGTATCTCCAAGATACTACAATTATCTAATGGAAACTCTCCTATCTATACAAGATGCTGCAAATGATGTTCAAATCCACATAGCACATATTCGTCCATCTACCGATGAGATACTTTATGTGGATGGAATATTGGTGTAATTAATTATTTAATTACACTTTAGGACAAGTTTACTTTGGTAATTATTTATTTCCTACGATAATTATTATTTAATTCTTATCTTATCTTTTGAGTTGTCTTTTTGCTCAAGATAAGATTAGGGTTGTCTTTTTCTTGCTTTATTGTATCATTTCCTTTTTGAAGGATTTTGTAATATTTGTAAAACAATTACTTTCAATAATCAATTATTCTAATTTTTTCTTGCACATGTTTGCTCTGAGGGTTTATAGAACTTCTGTTGTTTTTTGTTCTAAATATCTTTGCATGTGATAGGTGATTGCTTGCAGGTGTTTTTGGGGACTATGAAGTTGGTTTTTCAACTTCTACATGGTATCAGAGCTCTAGATCTGTTGCTCCCTATTTGTGTTTTGAAGATATTCTCTCATAGCATCTTTTTATGTGCAAGGGTTTTATTCCATTTTTTTCTAGATTAGAGGGGTTTTCCATCATTTTTTGAGAAAAATTGACCATGATATCTCAAACGATGCATGCTAGTGCAAACTGGACATCATAGATGCGCTAAGAAGGCCCAAAAACCCCTATTTTCATATAAAATATGATAGGGTTTGTTGAAAATTGATTTTTTAGTGTTTTTGGGGAATCTCAAAATAGGGCCCAAAAAAATCCATATGATTGTACGGATCCGTATGGAGGTCTTGATTTTCATGCCATATATTTTTGCGATCTGCATCAATTTTGAGTTGCCTCAATTTTTGTTTCATTTTTGCATCAATTTTTGTGCCCTTCTGATTTATGTGCCACCTCGATTTTCGTGCTATGAAGGTACAAGTGAATATTTTATTAATTTTTTAATCTTTAAATTAATAAAATGTTTGGTTTAAAGCCTAAATGAGCATATTTAGTAAAACAGTCATATCTTGAGCATACGGTCTCCGTTTTTTGAAAATGAGATATCATCAAAAAGCTGGTTCTGGCGTCGATCTGATGGTGTAGGTGTGGTTTCTAGATTTTTTCTATTTTGGTGCCTTCTTTCTATAGTCAAAGTCAGATAATGATTTTTGCAATCTGGGGGGCATAACTTTTGCATCTGAGCTCTATTTTTCAAAAAAAAAAAGCTTTGGACAGCTAGTTTCATCCTCTTCTCAAATCTCAGACCGGAATTTTGTAGATTTTTGACCAAGGATCTAATTTTTTTGTCAGAATTCAGCCTTTACTTTCTAAGTTATTTTCTTCAGAAAGGTGAAATCAGGAGTTTTTTTTAGATCAAAGAGGAATATTTTTTATTGTGAGAGTACATATTGCTATTTTTTTTCATGGATTTACACAACATTGCATCCCTTACTCCATTCAACTATTTTGGTTGGAAAAAACAAATGGAGATTCACTTGAAACATAAAGGGTTGTATAGGGTAACCATGGGTATAGAAATTGAACCTACACTTTCATAGCCTCTTCCCTCTCAGTTCTTTCAAGAGATGTAATTTCTTCTCTTCTTTAGGAGTTACTTCATTCTAGGGGGCATCTATGGTCTCTTTCTTCCTCTCTTATGGGGGGATTCATTTATGTCTCTTTTTGATGGATGGTTTCCTTGGGGGGTCTTATGGAGTCCTCCATCTTTCATCACTTAGTTTATTGCATTGGAGTTTTTTTCCCATCTGGTTTTCTCCTTTACCCTGTTTGATTTAGTTTGCATTGCATTTGTAAATGAGTACCTAATCAGGGCCTGTTGTTAGGATTCATCTTAGCATAATATTTTTCTTCTCCCTAAGTTGCACTTATGGGGGGGTGTTGGTTTAATTAATTATTTAATTACACTTCAGGATAAGTTTACTTAGGTAATTATTTATTTCCTAGGATAATTATTATTTAATTCTTATCTCATCTTTTGAGTTGTCTTTTTGCTAAAGATAATATTAGGGTTATCTTTTCCTACTTTATTGCATCATTTCTTTTTTGAAGGATTTTGTAATATTTGTAAAACAATTACTTTCAATAATCAATTATTTTGACTTTTGCTTGCACAAGTTTGCTCTGAGGGTTTCTAGAACTTCTATTGTTTTTAGTTCTGAATATCTTTGCATGTGATAGGTGATTGCTTGCAGGTGTTCTTGGGGATTGTGAAGTTGGTTTTTCAACTTCTACAACATAAATGGTATTCATTCAAAATAGGATTCCTTAATGCCTGACATTATTACAAAAAAATAGTAGATTATCAATTCTTATAGTCAAATTGAGTTGTCAACATCAATATCAAATATATTGAAAATTTTGACTAAGGACATCATGTATGAAAATATCCAACATTATCCACTCAAGGAAATCAGTCAGACAGAATAGGATATTCCACAGTTAGTAGAGCATCCAATTGAAATAGCATCATATGTAGTAGTCATTTATTAGAGAATGCATTCTAAACAAGAGATCTTAGAACATATGGAATCAAAGCATGAAGGTACTACTTCCACAGTACTAGGGGAAACCATGTCTCAAGCAAACATCAACATATGGAGCATGAAGAGTCCATATGATGAAACTAGTGTCAATACTACAACTAGCCATGTCATGAATCTTCATCCGCCCATTAGCCCTTTCATGAATTGGGACCAACATCAAAAGAAATATTTGAATCAAAGCACAAAGAATGTTATCAAATAAAAAGAAACAAAGCATGAAGCACACATCAAATACACATGGATACTAAAAAATACAAAGAAATATTATCCCTATCAAACTCCATTAGTCAAAGAAACTATGGGGAAAAGTTAAAAACTGAAAATCATCCATCAAAGACGTCCACGAAAGAAAAAGAAGGATTTTCAAGTGATGTACAAAGTGTATCAAAAAATTGGTCCTAATTCCATGCACACTTTCGTATCCACCCATAATTTCTCATCTTCCCAAGTTTGGAGAGTCCAAGATTCTAAGTTGTCAACCAATCCATATTTTATTCCTAAGCACACTCTATCCACACCTCCACACATGATATCCAATTCTTACATTGACCATGTATTGGAAATGACCCTTCATCATAAGGATTTAGAAGGAACTCTATCACAATGTGTGCACAAAGGTAAAGTCAACTCTAGTATCAATGAAGTAGATTAGGAATCTCAAAAATTGTATGAAGTTTAACTATGTGGTCTCTATGTGTATAACGTAGGAAAGGCTAATCTATTGATCAGCCCCTAAGGCCCCTAGGATAGGTCCTTAGGTTAGTCTCTTGTTCAAAATCTCAGAAAACCCCCAAAAATTTGAAAATAAAAATTTAAAACATTTATAAAATCTCAAAAAATAGCAAAAATAGCCTCAAAACATTTCGAAACTCCAAAAACATCCAAATATTTCAAAAAAAATCATCTGTCTCATCTCACTTTAACCCATAATAATATCATTCACTATAAATCAATCATCATCCCTAACCTTTGATAAAATAGCTAGAAACATGTCTAACTAGTTAAAAGTGAAAATTCAAAACATCAAGTCTTAAGTTTATTTTAGTACATAAACATGTTAGTCAAATCTTTGTGTCGATAGCCCATCATCTAATCAGTCCCATTTCAGTCATCTGATAACATCACATCCTAGGATGTATCCTTCCTACAATGGGAATTATTTATTAGAAAGAAAAATTTGGATAAATGAAATGACATGCTGCCATCCACTAACATGTCTTAGGATGTATCCTTCCTACAATGGGCATAATCTTTTCACAATAGTTTCGGTTCTTATCCTTAAAAAAAAAATTCCTTTTGCTTAGCAGTACTAAAGAACATCAGCTTATTTTTTAACTTTATCTTTGTCTTTTGACTTATCTCTTTGCTCTCATTCCAATGACCTCTCGATGATGTCTAATCAAAGTGATTTAGAGAGAAAGGAATGGGGCATTGGTCATTATCATTTTGTTTATTATGCTTGTTGGATGTTGTTGTAATATAACTTGGTGAATACTTGCTTTGTTAGGTACATCCTAGCAAGCTTTTTATATATCAAGTGTGAACAAGAATAATCTTATCTATTTGTTGAGTCAAAGTCCATCGCACTAGGTACAATGTTATCCCGGTTCTTTATACCTTGATGCATCATATCTATGTGTGTTATCAAACATAAGGTAAGTAGACCTTTTAAAACACCAATTCTTGATAAGAAAATTATCCATCATCGTCATCATCTCTAATAAAGTCTTGTCAAATCATGGACTTGTTGGATCCTCTTGTCATCATCTCATTTCTTCTTTCTTCTCTTCGTACTAAGATAACATCACCAATGCACCCATCTTGCATCCATCATGCATACACAAACCATTAGCATATATAAATCTCATTAAAATAGAATATCGCATCATCCATCTCACATGCATTACATCATCATTTTAAGTTGTTTAGGATAATATAGATTGGTTATTCTAAGTATATTAAAACCATCTCATTTGCATCATCATCATAACCATCAATATGTCCATCTTCAACCTCTTTACTACAAGATTGGCCCTCAAATTGAATCTTTTCGCTCAATCTATTGAGGGGATAATCTGCTAGTGTTCTTCTTTCCACTGGGCCATCTGAAAAAAAGATAAAAAATTGAATTTTGATCGCAACAAGTTTATTCGTTGAACCAATGTAGCAAGTACATTTCTTCAAAGAGGGGAAAAATGTAGACATGCAAAATTGACGTGATGCATCTAATCCATATTCACTAATTCCATGGCATCCTTTATCATCTCTTTATCATCATATTTGTTTCTTTAATTAAATAAATCAAGTTTCTTTAATTAATATCCTAAGTTATCTCTTTAATTAAATAAATCAATTTTATTTAATTATCCTTCTAAAGTTATTCATTTAATTAAATAAATCAAAAATATTTAATTAAACCACTAATATCATTCCCCTTAGCTAAATAAATCAAAAACATTTATTTAACTAATTCTAAATCATTTTCCATCTACTTTTGATTTATTTTAAATCCACAAATCTAAATCAGATAGGTCAAATCACCTAATCCCTCATTAAATTAATTTAATCCTAATCACTTGTATTCTCTAGATTTTTCCACTTGCACATGAAAAGGAATTTAAATAATTCATTAAAATCTTTATTTATTTTCAACATGGCATCTTTGAGAAATATTCTCCAAGTTTGAAATCTCCCCCCAAATTGACATGTATATACAACAAAGCATTTAAGAGCTCTTGCATGTCTCTTGCAAAGGTCAAACTTAGCATTTAAATCATTTGTTATCAAATTAAAATTTCAAATCTCCCCCTCTTTAGCACATTAGCAAAAATGTGCCCATTCCACAACCTCTCACATGTTGACAAGTGGCATCTTGTCATTGGTGGATCTTTAATCCCACATCCTCCATGTTTCACACTCTTCTATCCCGCTTGGCTATAAATAGAGGCCTCCTCTATTGTATTAATTCTCCACAACTCACCTAAGTTGGCATGTCATTATTGACATGGAAAATTAGCATTATGCATTGAATTAGGTCCACTCATTAGGTAAATTAGGTTCATCATCCATTTAAATTAAATAAATTAAATTTATTTGATTTAAGCCTACCATTACATCATTTAAATAAATCAATCAAATAATATTATTTCATCTCTCATAATTAATTCACTAGATTCATATTCCTTAAATTAATTAACCTTTATCTTGCATCATCCCTTTAATTAAATAAATCAAACATTCATTTAATTAAATGCCAAATTCATATTTCTCCCCTTTTTATTTAAATAAATCCAAATATTCAAGTCAAAGGGGTAAAACTCATCTAATCATGTTGAAGCTAATCTAATCCTAATTAGCCTAACCTAACCACCCATCACATCCTCTAGATATTCCCACTTGCACAAATAAATCAATTTATTGATTTATTAAAATAAAAAATTTCCATCAACAAGGCATCTTTAAGGAATATTCCCTCAAATTTGAATTCAAAAGCAAGTGGACATGTACATCCAACAAAGCATTTATGAGCTCTTACATGGCTCTTACATGACCCTTGCACAAGTCAAACTCAACATTTACTCTCAAATTCAAATTTGAAATCTCCCCCTCTTTGGAACATTAACCAAAACTTGCACATTTCCCAACCTATCACAAGTTGACAAGTGGCCTCTTGTCATTGGCTTATCTTTAACCCCGCATCCTCTATGTTTGGCATTCTTTTATCACATTTGGCCATAATAGCGATCTCCTCTATTGCTCAAATCCTCCACAACTCCACAATCATTCATGTAAAGTCACTCTCTTTAGGAGAACTGATTTTTCCCACCATCACACCATCTTCAAGGCATTTCATCATTTAGCTTATCTAGCAAGGATTGGGAAAGGGCTATTTTCCACAATAGCACCAATCCACTATGGAATAGATTATTCATTACACTGTTTAGGGTTTCAATTAGTTTGTTTTATTGTTATATTTGTATTATTGTTATATTTGTAGAACACAAGGGATTATTTCATAAAGAATACCTTTTTGTTTGTTTTCTTTTAACTAAGTTCATGCTAATATACATGGAATAGAGATAAAACTTGCAAATATTTGGTGTTACATTTGGCGCCCACCGTGGTTTTGGTTATCTCTATTATTTCAAGCATTAGTTTGGAAACATAAAGTATTTTGTTGCTTTTCATATAAAACTTAAGGCTTTGTTTCCTTTGTTACCAATCATGTAGATGTTAAACCTTTTTATTTTAAGCATTACTATTTACATTTTAAATGAAGGTCATTGTTTGGTAATCGTGGTTCTGGTAGAAGAGAATGGTGACTCAATTTATCTCAGACTCTTATTTTTTGAAGCATTGTAATTAGTCATTACATATATGTTCCTCAATGTTTCCTTTACTAATGCTAGGTGATTATTTTTAGCAATCTCGCAGTGTTGCTTAACCAAAGGATTGTGAAACCCTGCTCCTTTCACATGTCATTCTAAGCTTCCAGTCAGTCATTCATTGATGGTAATATAGTATAGTTGGATAGGCTTTGAGTCAATTTATTTTTAATGCTAAGATTGAATATGCAAGTTTCCTAGCTGCTTTAAATTAAATCTATAAAGATATATTACATGGGAAACAATACTAGGAAAATTTGGTTTCCTTCCTTAGTAAATGTTTTACTAGTTCATGTCTACCCATAAGTGAAAATGCATACATTGTGTCCATCCAGAGAAGATCTAATAATTGGCTAAACTTCTACAAATATTTCATCTTGTGAAGCCATAGGAAGGAAAACCTTGTCAAAGTTATATTCTCAGGTCTTTCCTCTTGCTAATTTTATGACCAATTTGTCAGAGTCCAAAACTACAAGAGGCTGGGGATATGCCTTCTCAACACTTAATAGGAAAGGCCTCACCCAATAGAAGAAAAAGATGCTCCCTTTCAGATCTAAGAGCTTGTTTAGGGCCTCTCTTCACTTAGAATCCAACTGCCCAAGAGAGGCCTTGAGTGCAGCTAGCTCATCTTCTAGTTTCAAAATGGTAACCTCCAAATCATAGTTTTCTTTATGAGACAACTTGGCATCTTTGAGATATGTAGGACTACTGGTAGAATCCAGAGAATTGGTGGCAAAGGACAACCATTTAATGATTAAGCGCACTGATTCAACCCATGTGAATGTGAAGTCCTCTTTGAAGCCCAAGAGAGACTCTATGGTTTCCCCCATGTTGTGAAGTGATTTTTTCATGTAATTCCCCTCAAAATTTTTGAATTCATTAATTGGTTGGAGAAACATTCCTAAGCTCCTCTTATATCTTCCTTTGCTCCTCTTTATGCTCCCATTTGGTTGTAGACTACCTTTGCTTGAAAATTTCTTGCGCAATGATTAGAACTTCTTTAGCGTAGTCCTTCATTTTTTTGAATTTTTTTAAGGGCTTTGCATCTTGAAACCATGTCTTTGAAAAATTCTATCAAAAATTCTATGTGCCTTAAATTTGTCAAATAGTTCGTGTGCCTTTACTATGCTACTATGTTCAACAAAAAAAATGTTCTTTTATTATGCGTTGATGGATGTCCCTTCATTATTATTGGATACCTAACATGGTGTAGGGTATTATAGTGCAAGGTAGTTGTTTCATTTGTTGTGCCTATATGCTTTGCACCTATATGTCTTTAATACATTAATTGATTCCAACAAATCCATCATGCCAATCCCATCACACTATGTGCTTGAACCTGATAAATACTCCAAAGTTTGTACCTAGATGGTTATCTGCTTCCAATAGTCATTTAATACTACTGAGAGTTTTCTTTTTGGACAATCTATAGAGCCTATGATGTGCGACATAATTATTATCAGCTAAATACATTTCTAAGATATTGTGGTATGATCTTGCTAAAGCTTATTAATGATTTATAGCTAGAGTTTGTATCTACCAATAGTTAATTGGTGGCAGGAAGGCAATGCGGTAGAAGATAGCATACTCTCACTTTTTGGGTGACCTCTGCATAAATCACTTCAACATCCTAGTCAAAGCTGACGACAAATATCTGAATGACCTCATCTAACACAATAAATTGAGCATCTGACAAAATCTTTTCAGTATGTTATGCTTTGATGAATGTCTAGATCCATTTTCATGTAGGTAGAAGGGACCCTGTAAAAGGTTATTGAATTCAAACATACAACTGCCAGTTGCACTAGATTGGAAGCTCTTAAAAATAGAAAAAGAAAGGGAATTTATCCATTGTTCTATTTTACACCTACCAGTTGCATTTTACTTATTAGTTTGATAGTCGTAAACGTACAATAATTTGGCCATATTTATCATTTTTGTAGGAAGACTATCACATGTGATTATATTCATTTACCACTGTTGCGCCTTTGGTACCTATTGTTGTTCATTATTGATATCACCCCAATGCTTGATGTCTAAGTCTACTAAAATCCAACTGTAGGTTGATCTAAATTGATAATATTCAAGCTAGAGGGAAAGAAAATAGTTTGTTGTTGACTTTTAAATTCTTTTTGGGAGTTGACTTGGTAGAGATAAGTAAACGACACATTTTTCACTCAATTCAAACATTTCTTGCTCATCTATTTCTTTCATGCAGAACAACTACTGTACTATGGAGTAGAGAATGCGCAAAAATAGCTACAGGAAAATCAATGATGCATGATCTTGACAATGACAGGGCTTTATTTATTTTTAAATTTTGTTTCAATATTTATATGCTCTTTTGAATGATAATGGTCATTTTGAGATAGCCAAAATTTGAGCTTGTGATAATCCTTTTCGAAGGATTTGTTCATTTGCGGTTGACTTGTTGATGCAATTTATTGGCTTTCAAAGTTTAAGTTATTTTATCAATATGGTCATTTTGAGATAGCTAAAATTTGAGCTTGTGATATACTTTTGAAAGACTTATTCTTGACTCAATACCTCTAGTGATGAAGACTATGATAAGGAGTCTAACAAGTGTGATGCCTTCTCAAATAGAATCATTAATGATTTACTTATAAATCCTCCTTCTATTATCATCACTTAGGATCATGTTATTGTTTGAAGTTAAATCAAAATAAATTGAATTCTCATATAATTATCTTTTTTGATGCAATAGGAAAACAAGGTACAAGGAAAACAATGAAAGTAAAGAAGGAAAACAAGGTACAAGGAAAACAATGAAAGAAAAGAAGGAAAACAAGGTGTTAAGGAAAGCGAAGAAGGTACAAGGAAAGCAAGGAAAGCGTAAAAGGTGAAAACGAAGGAAAACAAAGAAAAGGAAAAGGTAAAGGTGAAATCAACATTGGAATCAAGCATTGAAGTTGAGCGAAAATGAAAACAAAGTTGGAGTTGAAGAATTGAACATCAAAATTTAAAACATACAGAGCATTTTTTAATGCTTAAGGACTTCCATCTCAGGCCTTAATTTTTTGTTTCATGCTAACTCATCTTTGGCTTTTAAAACGAACATTTCAAATGCTTGGAGAGTATGTCGTATGCTTTAATTTTTTGTTTTAGGCTAACTCATATTTTGTTTGGTGCTTTAAAATGAATTCATCATTGCTTTGAGGTTTAAAATGAACATGTTTTTTTTTTTTGTAATCTTTATTCAAGTAATCTCATCTAAAAAGGCATATGCACTTCTCTCGCACTTCATGGTGATCTTGAGAACAAAAAGTATTTTTGATGACATTAAGTTGCATAAAATATTTCCTCCACACTTCGATTTGGGTTTAAAATTGAACAAGATCTTGTGTGAGTTTGAGTTCGGGAATTATCATGTATATTCTCTCTCTTTGTTGCCATCAAAGATTGATCGAGTTACAAATTTTTTCTTTACTCACTTTTGTTTATCCTAGAGAGCCTGCCTTGGGGAAAAAGTACTCACCCAATGGAATGACTCAACCGATAACACTCTAAATCCAAGATTATTTCAAATCAAGATATAAATGTGGATATTGGAGTAAACATTAGTATCACGCAGTAGGCTCCGATGAGATGGATCTGAAAGGGGACTCTCACCATATGGGTCAATCTCCACGAACGGAGAGTCTAAAATAAAACCCTTGGTTTTACTTTCCATGTCCGATCTTGGTTAAAATATAGAGGTTAAGACTTAATTCTTAACATACCTTTATATTTTTTCCTTTGTTGCATGTAAAATCATCTCTTCTACTATGAAGGGAATGCAACAAGCCCACTATGAAAAATGTACCAATTGAGCTAGGGTGTTATATTGCTTGTGAGTCAGTTTGAAAACATAGTGCTTTGATTGAAAACATTGGAAAACCAACATTCAACATGAGCATAAAATCTCAAACCCTTTAGGAGAAGCAAATATCCTTGAACAAATTCACATGTTATTGCTTGCCCTTGGGATTCATATCCTTAGAGGCTTCTAAGAATTTGGATTTCATCTCAATTTTCTCCAACTAAGTTCAACAATAGGTAATTCTTGCCTCAAATTTCCTTGGTTTCTGCATAATACACTTTGCAGGATAAGAGGAAAGTTGAGACATTAGACATCTAGATTCAAAATCTAATCAAGAGTGTGTTTATGGTAAAAAGGAATCCATTAAGCAAAGATTTAATCAATTGGACCCCACATATGTGCTTGGCATCTTTTGTTCATATTGTTTTCATTCGAACATTGGTCCTTTGATTTTGAAATACTCTCAGAGAAAGGCATGTTCTTCACTTTCTTGGTCTCATAAAAAGGTCCTTCCTAGGTTAATTTAGGATCAAATCAAAAACTTTATCCAAATTCCAAACATCTATCAAAATCCATCTCATAAACAACTTTAGAGCTTTGGAAACATCATTCTAGACTTGGGTAAATCATCAAAATCAAAATCATTTGTTTAATTAGGTGTGTGGGAATGCATCCTTTCCCATACATTTAATTAAATTAGTAATCCTTTGAACAAATTCATCCTAAGATTACATCTAACATCTTAGGGTTTACAAGTTCATTATCCATTATCCAATCAAAACTAATCAAAATCAAATCCTAAATTCTAGCATTTATCCAAAGTCCCTAAATGTTCAACACTCATATCATTTCCCCTTTTCATCCTTCATCTTATCATTGGTCCTAAGAACCTTAGAGGTCACTTTTTCAAACAAGGTCAAAACACAAGAGGAACATGGAATACAAACTTGATCCATACCTTATGAGTAATCCAAGTCAACTAAGCCATCAATGTCTTACAATGCCAATTGATTATCAACACACAGATCTATACAAACTATGCATGGGATCATTAACTTCTCCAAACCTCAATGGTACAACAAATGTGAGTCTACCCAATTTAAATCTTGGAACACCTTTCCCAATGGTAGATTTAAATCCAAGTCCAAACCTACCAATCTACCAACCAAACAATCAATGCATGAGCCTTCAAACGAACAACATCATCTCACCAAATCCCTAAATGCCAAATGAGAATGTACCAAGTACAAGTTTTTGAAACATGAATACAAAAAAATTTGGGATGAATATGGTTGAAAATCATATGAATATTGTTCAAAATCCAAACAACATGTTAACGAATCCAAGCCAAGGTAACACCATACAAAATCAAAGTTACCTAAATCAAGGAAATGTGATTTTGAAAATCAACAATGTTCAATTTCAACCTATCATGCCAAATGTGAACATCATCCCAAATTAGAACAATGTCCAAAATCAATTTGTCCATGATCCCATTCAAAAACCATAAGTATGCATCCCAAATCTACTTGAACAAAAACCAAATCAACAATATCAAGGGAGTCAAGATCGAAATCAAGATAAAATTTGGCGAGATCAAACTGCTACACTTGCCAAAATAGTTGAGTCATTGCACCAAGAGACATCTCCACCACCATTACCCATATCAACTTCATTCCTTGGTTTAGGGCTTACCCCTTTACCTAGCACCAATCACTCCATCCAAATCAATCCACCTAACACCAATCAAGCCATCACATCAAATCCTTTGAATATACCATCAACTTCGCACCAACATATGGTATCTAATCAAATAACAACATCAATCCTAAAAAATCAAAACATGGTCTCCTAAGGACCTATCACCTTGGTCATTCCGGCCATTCCTATCACCTTGATCACTCCATCCACCCCTATCACACCCATCATATCTCAACCCCTCACTACCATGATCCCTGCAAGCGTATCTCAACAACTTGGCACTACATCCAACATGATTCCAAATCCACCACCACTACCACCAAAACCAAATGCAGCAGGACAATATGACATTGTGCTAAAAGCTCACTAGGCCTACCAAAATGCCATCCAACAATATCTAGCCACACAACAAGTAAGACAAGATCAACAAGTGCAACAAGCCTCTCAAGCTACCCAAAAAACACAAGCAAAAACACAAAAAAGGACAACTATTGAGAACAAAGATCAAGATCAATCCATCATTGAACACCTTGAAGTTGTGTCTACTCCATCCAATTATCAAATCAACACACATCAAGGGTCACTTTTCAATCATGATCAAAATCCACCAACAATACTCGACAATGATCCAATTCAAGAAATTTCAACATCATTTGACCCTATGGTTGAGGACATTGGAAATCCCTCCACCACAATTGTTGAAAACAATATTCAAAACCTATCCATCAATGATCACATTGAAGGTGTTTCTACCTCATCCAATGATCAACTCACCATAGATCAAGAGCCACTTTTTAGCGATCTATTTCAAGGAGTGTTAGGATTATTTGATCCTATTGATATAATCAACAATCCATCTACCAATGATCATGTTGAAAATGTCTCTACATCACCTAATAAGTTAGAGGACATATCTCAAAAATCTATTCCAAAGCATGATAATCATCTTTCACCAAGGTATAGCAATGGTCCTTTCCAAGACATATTGACATCCTTTGACCTCATGGTTACAACTACTAAACTAAATATAAAATTGACACTTGATCCAAGTACACTTAAAGATCAAGGGGATATTGAACCACTTACAATTACTAATGATCATGTCCAAGAACCCTTTGTAAGCAATCCATCCTTTGAAATTAACCCATTTCAAGAAATTGATCCAAAGCATGTCAAAAGAAATTCTAAAATCATTCAAGATCAAGAATTCAATCTCCAAGATACTATAATGATGTAATGGAAACTCTCTTATCTATGCAAGATGATCATATCCATGATGCACATACTCCTCCATCTACCCATGGGATTCTTTCTATGGACGGACACATAGATGATCTTCATTCAAAATAGGCTCCCTTTATTCCTGACATTGTTACACAAAAAGAGTAGGTTATTGAATTGACAACATTAGGATTAGATATATCCCAAATTCATACTAAGGAAATCATGAATAAAGATATCCAACATTATCCACTCAAGGAAACAAGTCAGATAGAAGCACAACAAATTCCAATAAAATCATCTTCAATGATCATTGATGAGAGAATGAATTCTAAATAGGAGCTGTCAAAACAAGAAAAATCAAAGCATGAAGGTACTACTTCCACAATACTAGGGGAAACTTCATCTCAAGCAAACATCAACATAGGGAGCATGAGGAATCCTTATGAAAAAACCAATGCCAATACTACAACCAATCACGTCATGAGTCTTCATCTACCAATTACCCCATCCATGAATTGGGACCAACTTTGTAAGAAATATTTGAATCAAAGTATGAAGAACATTATCAAAGAAAAAGAAGTTGAGAAGCATAATGGAAAAATTAAATATACATGGATACTAAAACATACAAAAATGGATTATCCCTATCAAACTCCATCAATCAAAGAAACTATGGGGAAAAATAAAAAAGGGAAAAGTATCCATCAAAGATGCCCACAAAAGAAAAAAGAGGCTTTTCAAGCAATGTACAAAGTGTATCAAGCAGTTGGTCCTAGTTCCACACACACTTTCATATCCACCTATCATTGCTCATCTTCCAAAGTTTGGAGATTCAAAGATTCCAAGTTGTCAACCAATCCATCTCTTATCCCTAAACAAACTCCATCCATGCCTCTATGCATGATATCCAATTCTCAAGTTGACCATGTATTGGAAATGACCCTTCATCCTAAGGATTCAGAAGGCACTCTATCATGATGTGCACACAAAGATAAAGTCAACTATGGTATCAACGAAGTAGATCAGGAATCTAAGAAGTTGTACAATCTTGTAAAAACAACTTCTTCAAGCAGGATATCGATGGCACATCATGAAAGAAGCATCTACATTGACACCACTAGGTGGTTTAGCACAAGCTTGAAATCTTTCAAAAAAAACCAAAATATATATATATATATATATGAAAGTCCAAAAAAATTAGATAAAGGATTGAAAATAGTAAAGAGAAAAATCATCCTCTAGTGAAAACTGCATGGTTGGCACTTTGGGAAAGACCATGATGAAAACCTAAAAAATAGGTGTCATGCGTGGAATTGAGCATCTACGTGCGCTACTTTAGGAGAAAGCATCTCATCCAATTTGTAATAAATCCAACATTCCATCCATAATATCCATAATAAATCCATTCATCCATAAATAATTGATCCAATTCCTTTTCATCCATCTTCATCCATCATCCAAGTTATCTTGATCTTGATGAAAGTTTGGGGCACACTTTGCACATGCTTATGGTAAACATCTTCGACATGCGTCATTTTCATTGATCTTATCCTATGCAGCGTTATTTGAGCCATGAAGCAATATGTAATGAAGCATTCCTTCATTTGAACACCTTATCTTATCACAAGATAATCCTTGGCATCCTTTGCATGCTTACCATATCCCTCCATCCATACATCCATCCAAGCATCTATCCATAACATTCCATACATTGCTAGACATTGGGGGTAGATATTTACATCTTGCTTCAAGAATAAATCTTGATATATATCCTCCAACTTATGTGGCGATCCAAATATTAGCAAATGTAGAATAAAATTGGTCAAACCACTTGTGAGAAAAAATATAAATCACA